>CM055116.1:995202867-995242251 GCA_029206835.1 Rana muscosa
GTTTCATCTCATGGTTACTGTGAAATTGTGTGACTGCATCAATGCAGTGCTTGGATTCATTGAATGAGTTTTCCAAAAAATTTCGATATGCAGAATATACAGCCTCATGCTACTGTGTATATAACCAAGCTCCATTTCATGCTGAATAGACTAAATTAATGTATCTTAAAGTGGAACTTCCGCTTAAACCACTCTTTGCCCCCTTACATGCCACATTTGACATGTAATTTTTTTTTGGGGGGGAGTGGGACTTCCTGTCCCACTTCCTCCTTCTGCCCAGGGACCGCTTGGGCATCTCGTCATATCGCCTTTTGGCGGCCCCTCCCTGTAGGCAATCACCTGGGACACGTGACAGGTCCCAGCGATCGCCTGTCCACTCAGGGAGCGCCGCATGCGCAGTGAGTGCCCGGCCATGAAGCCGAAAGCTGTCACGTCCGGGTGCCCACAGTTGGAATGGAGGCGGGGGGGAAGCTCCGGGCGGCCGTGTTGCTGGACAGTGGAACAGGTAAATGTTGGTTTGTTTAAAAGCCAGCAGCTACACTTTTTGTAGCTGCTGACTTTTAATAAACATAGGCTGGAAATCCCCTTTAACCCCCCTTTCTGCCCAGGCCGTTCAGCTTTCAGTGCTGTCACACGAATGACAATTGCGCAGTCATGCAACACTGTACCCAAATGACATTTTTATAAAAAAAATTCCCACAAATGGAGCTTTCTTTTGGCTGTATTTGATCACCTCTGCGGTTTATTTCTTGCGCTATAAACAAGAGTGACAAGTTTGGAAAAAAAAAACCCTTTTTTGCTATAATACCCAAAAATTTTTTTTTTTCTCAGTTTAGGCCGATATGTATTCTTCACATTTTTGCAAAAAAAAAAAAAAATCGCAAGAAGCGTATATTGATTGGTTTGCGCTAAAGTTATAGCGTCTACAAAATGGGGGATAGATTTATGTTTATTACTAGTAATGGCTGCGATCTGCATTTTATTTATATTCCCCATGACTACGATATTGGGGCAGACATATCGGACACTCTTTTGGGACCATTCACAGAGCGATCAGTGCTATAAAAATGCACTGATTATTGTATAAATGTGATTGGCAGGGAAGGGGTTAACTGTTTCCTAGGGAGTGATTCTAACTGTAGGGGGAGGGGACTCGCAAGGGGAGTTCCCAGTACAGGTGTTCCTCTCACCTGACAGGATGTGGATCTGTGTGTTTTACACACACAGATCCTCAGTCCTGCTCTGTTACCGGGCAATCACGGGTGCCCGGCAAACATTGCGGGCACGCACATCTGCGCATGCGTGCCCCCTAGAGGGCTGGTGTTTGTTCAAGTCCTCCAACCCGTCAAACTCCAACTGCCTAACTTCTGATTTATTTAAAACCAGTAGTAATTGGAGTTTTTGACGAATTGGTGGTTGGACGCAACATTTGGCAATTGACTAGAGTCCGGTGCAGGATATTATGAGCGGAGATTCTTACTCCGATGCTAGCCAACAAAATGGCTCCGAGGCAGTGACAACTTTGTCCTCGTTAGCTGCTGTGCTGTCAAAACGGCTCAGTCTTCCTGTATCGGGCTATTTGGTTGTCGGTGTTGTGTCCAGCCACCAATTTGTCAAGCTCATGTTACTAAGGTTTTAAATAAACCGGAAGTGACGTGGTTGGAGATAGTGACAGAACACCGGGAAGCCAAGGATGTCATGACGCCTGGCCAGAACAAGAACCCGCACCGCCCAGCTGTCATTTGATGGGAAAACTCCTATTTTTTTTTTTTAACTCCCAAAGCATTTTATTAAAATTATAAAAATCTAAAAAAAAATTATAATTTATATCCCCCCCCCCCCCCAAGTTCTCTGCAAACGTGTAGCAGACAATGTAGCTATGCGTGACATTCTGTACACTGTTAGTCAGCCTGTGATTACACAAGCATCCATACCCCTGGGCCCCTAGCTGTTGATTGACAGCAGCACCTGAATAGAGAATTGTCCAATACAGCATTTAGCACAGCAACTGACTGTTCATCCTGCCGAGCTCAGGAGACTGTAACCCAGCAGCCATGTGATGTCCAAGTTTAAATTGAGCTAGTTTTTAAGCAATTGCAACGCCTTTTTAAATGCATTATACTGCAGTTAAGTAGCAGTATTTGTTTTTAGTTTAATTTTTCCTTTTTTGATACAAAAGTTCCAACCTTTAACCAGGATTCTGTTACATGTACCCCAAAAAAAAAAACACCCACCCTGCTTCTTTCTCCCGTACACTATTTCTGTTTCCTTCTCCAAGATTCCCCTTTATATTTTCCCAGTTTTCAATTCATAAGTATTCTTCCATTCCTTTTGAAAGCCTGAATTCATCCCATTTTTGCCATATTAATGGATTTGACTGTTAATATCATTTTTGTTTTTCCATATATTGTATTTCGTTCATTTCACATATCCAATCTTACATTTTTGACTCTTATTTTCTCTTTTACATGCTATTCTAGCTGCAGATGTCATATGGTGAAAAATATCTTAATGTTCTTTGATTCTGGCATCAAATAGTGAGGTATCCAAAAGTAGTAGTGTTTGTGGGTGGGTTAGGTGCTAAGACTTTACAAAGTCCTAAGGTTTCAGGGCCTGTTCACACCATTTATTTTTGATTTCATGACATTGAACATGATTGGGTCTTGGCGTTGCCTCTACAGTAGTATGTTTTCTGGTGTACAACCAAAATTTACCCCAAACTGGAAACTTGTTCTTCCCTTCAAATGTGCACTGCAGTTTGGTGTGTTGGCTTCTTGCTTACTCAGCTGGTTATGTCAGTTTAGGAGTCTAGGCTGGGATTGGGTGACTTAACTTGCTGCACCCTGGTCAGTATTTGCTGTGGCAGCTGCTGCTGGAATGTCGCCCAGTTTGTAATGTGATCTTTCACAGCTGAACTTCATTTTCATTGCAGTGTAAAATTCTGTGCTTGAATACATCCTCCAGCTACTGTGATTTCAGGTTTGCTTGCTTATAGAATTACCATCAACAAATGGGTACTTTAAACCTGGGTTTTCAGAGTGCATGTGGTATCTTGCAGGTAACTATTTAGGATAAATGGATTTTGGCTCACTGGGTTTGAATTTCTGCCTAATCAGATATTTCAGCTTGTTGTGGTTTGGTCACATTTGGTGAGAGGGGCAGAGAGCCGGTGACTGACAATCACCATCTCTCTGCTCGCGGAGATCTGCGTGAGCAGTGCTCTTTGATCGCTTAATTCTCGGTGTTAAAGCCAGCAGGGGACCCATGCATCCACCCAAGTAAGTATTTCTAAAATGAACAAACTTCTTTTTTTAATAGGAGTAGGCTACAAATTGAAATGCAATGTAGGAATGACAATGGACGAAAAATAGTACTGCAGCAAACATAAGGAATATCTAATCACTGGAGGTATAATATAACACATGACAAATATCACATGAATTTTTTTTTAGTCAAATTTTAAAAGTCCCAAGGTGAATCTTCTGGAAGATTCACTTTGTGGCAGAAATTTTCAATCTCTGAAAATCCCCAATGTGTGCCATTGACCCCACTTGGGAACTACTTGCCAAAATGCGTGCCTATCCTTGTACAGATGGGGCCACTCAGCTTGTGTGCTAAAGTAGGCTATTGGTCCCAGAGACCTTCCCTTTAAACACCACTCCTACAATTCCTCAGGTGTATGTTAAATGCTCAGATTTTTGGCCCACAATTAAACAGATTTAAAATGTACTTTGGTGTTTTCAATGAATCGCTATCGGCCTTTTTTTTTTTTTTTGCTTCACATTTGTCACATGACCTAACATTTTCATGTTATATTTGTGTCTATACGCTCACTTCTTAGGTATACCTTGCTAGTACCAGGTTGGACCAGTTTTGCCTTCAGAACTGCCTTAATTCTACATGGTATAGATTCAACAAGGAGTTGGCAACATTCCTCAGATTTTGGTCCATAGTGACATGGCATCACGCAGTTGCTGCAGATTTGTCAGATGCAAAGCTCCCATTCCACCACATCCCGAAGGTGCTCTATTGGATTGCGATCTGGTGACTGAAGGCCATTGGAGTACAGTGACCTCATTGTGAGCTTTGTGACATGGTCATAAAGGGATGGACCTGCTTGGCAACACCCGGGTAGGCCGTGGCATTTAAACAATGCTCAATTGTTATGAAGGGGGCCCAAAGTGTGAAAACGAAATGTACCCCACATCGTTACACCACTAGCCTGAACCGTTGTTGCGGGGCAGAATGGATCCATGCTTTCCTGTTTATGCCAATTTCTGGCCCTACCATCTGAATGTCGCAGCTGAAATTGAGACTCTTCGGACCATATTTTTTCCAAATCTTCTATTGTCCCATTTTGAGTCTGTGTGAATTGTAGCCTCAGTTTTCTGTTCTTGGCTGATGGGAGTGGCACCCAGTATGGTTGTCTGCTGCTGTAGCCCATCTGCTTCAAGGTTTTGATGTGTTGTGTGTTCAGAGAGGGTATTCTGCATACCTTGGTTGTAAGGAGTGGTTATTTGTGTTACTGTTGCTTTTCTATCATATCGAACCAGTTTGCCCATTCTCTGACCAAGACGTTCTTGTCCACACAACTGCCACTCACTGGATATTTTCCACCTTGGTATTTAAAAAAAATAAATAAAAAATTCTCTGTAAACCGTAGAGATGGTTGCACATGAAAATCCCAAGAGATCAGCTGTTTTTGAAATGCTCAGACCAGCCATTCTGGCACCAACTACCATGCCATGTTCAAAGTCACTTAAAGGGGTTGTAAAGGTTCGTTTTTTATTTTCTAAAATAGGTTCCTTTAAGCTCATGCATTGTTGGTTCACTTACACTTTTTTTTTTTTTTTTTTCCCCTTTGATTTACCTTCTAAATTTTTTTTTTTTTTTTTCTTTGTTTGAATTTCTCACTTCCTGTTTCTCCTCACTAAACTTCACACCATCATCCGAGTGGTGTTGAGTCAGCCAGAACAGCTTACTGAACAGCTTACTGAGGAGGAACAGGAAGTGAGAAATTCAGACAAAGAATACAAAGAATAAAAACATTAGAAGGGAAATCTAAGAAAAGGTAAGTGAACCAACAATGCACTAGCTTAAAGGAACCTATTTAGAAAATACAAACCTTTACAACCCCTTTAAATCCCTCTTCCCCATTCTGATCGGTTTGAACTTAGTCGCCTTCACCGCATCCTAGATGCCTAAATGCACAGAGTTGCTGATTCGCAATTGAACAGGTGTACCTAAAAGTGGCCGGTGATGGATTTGTAGCAGGTATTGTGAGAATGCCGAGCTGTGGACTGCATCTTGACTATTTTTGACTGACAGTATTTCACTCATCTACTTTTGGCTTTTCAATAAAAGGCTGTCAGGGCCACCTACTGAGCAAAATTCAGTTTATGGCCAGCTTAAGTGGTGGTTAAGGCCATTCTTTATGTTAAGATCCTTTTATGTGCAGCAGCCGCCCTAATACTCGCCTGAGCCCATCTCTATACAGTCCACTTGATTGGCTGAGACGCAGCAGCAGTGCCATTGGCTCCCACTGCTGTAAAAGTTGGCCGATCAGGGGAGAGGGTGGGGCCAAACCATGGCTCCATGTCTGAATGGACACAGATTTATGGCTTGGCTGCCCCATAGCAAGCTGCTTGCTGTTGTGACACGCAACTGGAGGGAGGGGCAAGGAGCTCCAGCCTGTGACCTGAGAAGGGGATCTGGGCTTCCCTGTGCAAAATCACTGCACAGGGCAGGTAAGTATAACACGTATGTTGTTTTAATTGAAGAAAAGGCTTTAGTATCACTAATTGAACTTGTGTTTTTCCCATACAGTGCAAATGCACAGGTTCCCTTTAAACCCCCCCCCCCCCCCCACCCCAGCAGCACTTGGATGATTTTGGATTTTTTTTTTTTTCTCCCACTTCCATGCTCCATGTAGTCTTTAAAGTGGAGATCCACCCTAATTTTTTTTTTTAACATTTAACACACTCCTTTTTAAATCTTGTACATTTGAGAACACTTTTTTTTTTTTTTTTATTTGCCAGAAACGCCTGTTGCTAGGCAGTCCTAATCTGCCACTTCCTTCTCCGCGGAGCTCCTTGTTCTCGTCCTCCCTTGTGCTGTCTTCTGGGACGTGTCCCAGAAGGCAGCCGTTTACAAAGTGACTCGCGCATGCAGAAACGGGCAGTGAAGCCGCAAGGCTCCACTGCCTGCTTCCCTTAGTTGGAATGGCGGTGCCAGCTCCTGGGGTGGGGTGGCGACAACGTCGTGGGCTCCCTGGACAGGCAAGTGTCCTTAACCACTTCCCTACCGCCCATAGTCGTATGACGTCCACAGATGGGATCTCCCATCCTGGGTGGGCGTCATGACGTCCTCAGGCTTTGTGGGGGGATATCTGAATGATGCCTGCAGCTAGAGGCATCATTCAGATATCCTTTTCTTGTGCCGGCGATTCTGCGCACCATAAGAACGATCATAGCGGCGGTTCCGCCGCTTGATCGTTCTTATAGGCGGCGGGAGGGGCCGCTATCCGGTGCTTCTCCGGTCTCTCCAGTGCCATCGGAGACCTGGAGAGAATCGTCCGGCGCCGGTGTGTCACGTGACCAGATGGTCACCAGTCATCTCTATGATTGTCGGAGGCCCGGGTGCGATGTGATGTCACGCCTGGGTCCTCAGATGTAAACACAGCCACCATTGCGGCTGTAAGTATGAGATCAGTGAGAATTTTCACTGATATCATGCTTTCCAGCCTGGAGGAGAGATGTGGGGTCTTTATTGACCCCCGCATCTCTCCATAAAGAGGACCTGTCACACACATTCCTATTACAAGGGATGTTTACATTCCTTGTAATAGGAATAAAAGTGATAAAGTAGTAAAAAAAAAAAAAAATTAAAACGCCCCTGTCCCCGGTAGCTCGCGATCAGAAGCGAACGCACACGTAAGTCCCGCCCACATATGTAACCGCTGTTAAAACATATGTGAGGTATCGCCGTGTGCGTTAGAGCGCGTGCAACAATTCTGGCACTAGACCTCCTCTGTAACTCTAACCTGGTAACCTGTAAAAAAAAAATTAAAGCGTCGCCTATGGAGATTTTTAAGTACCGAAGTATGGCGCCATTCCATGAGTGTGCGCAATTTTAAAGCGTGACATGTTGGGTATCTATTTACTCGGCGTAACATCTTTCATATTTTCCCCAAAAAATTGGGCTAACTTTACTGTTTTGTTTGAAACCATTTTTTTCCCAAAAAAAGGCGTTTGAAAAATTATTGCGCAAATACCGTGCAAGAAAAAATGTTGCAATGACCGTCATTTTATTCCCTAGGGTGTCTGCTAAAAAAAACATATATAATGTTTGGGGGTTCTGAGTAATTTTCTAGCAAAAGAATGATTCCTACATGTAGGAGAGAAGTGCCAGAATAGGCCCGGTATTGATGTGGTAAAAGCCCCTGTGTTGAAGTGGTTAAAAGTCAGCTACAGATTTTTGTAGCTGCTGACTTAAATTTTTTTTTTTCGGCTGGAACGCTGCTTTAAGCATGTGAAGTAATTCCTTATGCAGGGCAGTGACTCTTTAGTGCGAAAATGCTGCTGCTTGAATTGTGGCCAAGCTCTATTGCGTGCTCTACAGTACCAAGTATCTTGTGTTTCCCCAGTCTGTCTAGGACATCACATGACTCCATCCCTGGAGGCAGGAAACCCAATAGGAAAGCAGATCCAACTTAACTCCTGGCAGCTGAATGGAGTGGTAGGGAAGTAATGGGACAAGAGTGTTGGAGCGAAGGATTACAGCAAACCTGTTGCTGTGCCTTGTATGTGTGTACAATTGGTTTGCCATAATCCTTTCCTTCAATCTGAAAGAATAAAGTTAAATGACATGATGCCCTAATGTTGAGAAATATTAATACCTTTTTGGTGACTAGGTGTATAGCACTGTGCTTCTAGCTGTGATATCACACTATTGCAACCAAGCTCTATTGAAGGGGTTTTTCACCATAATGCATTCTTTGCATTAAGGTGAAAAACCTCCTGTTATGCAGCAGCCTCCTTTTACTTGCCTGAACCTGGTCTTTCCCAGCAACATTGACACCAGCTCCAGCCGGTGTCTCTGTTCCTGATTGGATAGATTGATAGCAGCGCAGCCATTGGCTCCCAATGCTATCAATCTAATCCAATGATGTGAGGCTGTCTGTCAATGGACGCAGCAGCACACAGGAGCGGGCCTGCACAAGTGCCCTGAGGGAGAGTGGCTCTCCAACAGGTCACTCGAAGAGGATCAGGAGCGCTGCTGAGGGACCCCCGGAAGAGGAGGATGGGGGGGTCACTCTGCAAAACCAGCTGCACAGTGGTGGTAAATTGGACATGTTTTTATTTTTTTGTTTGTTTACAATCACTTTAAGCTCTAAAGTATTATTTATTGCTGGCGTTTAAAGAGTAAACCCTGATGGGTTTTACTTCCTCTTTAGTCCCCTACAAAGTAAAAGCATAATGGGCTAGTATGCATTGCATACTAGCCCATTATGTGGCACTTGCCTGCGATGTCCCGGCTGGTGGAAGCATCCATCTTCACCACTCTTCCTTCCGGGGCTGCGAACTTCAGCTCTGCGACTGGCCGGCGTCATGTGATGTTGCGCGGGAGCCGATGGTCACGGCATGGGCCCTATAGAAGAAACATGTCCTTTCTAAAGTGTGCCGATGTTGGCGCAAGCATATATGGTAAATATCTTTTTAAATCGTGCACGTTTAGGAGATATTTCCAGTATTATGGGCTTATCTGTAGGGAAAAGTGGTCTAAGGGTTCACAACCACTTTGATCCAGGCTGTTAACTGACAGCCGGGCTCCTGATTGGGAAACGCTGACACAAGTCTGGCTTCAAAGATTAAAGAAGACTTGTAGATGCACACTGCCACCTTCAGGCCACAGTTTTAATCTGGTGCCAAATAATTTTTAGAACTGTCGGCTACAGTTCCTTTTTTTTTTTTTTTTCACCAATTAAAGAATAGTCGGCCTATAATTAGTGTAAGGTAATATGTATTTTATATCCTGTGTCAAAGCTTTATATTCAAAATAAATGATGTTGCTTAGGTATGCAAACTGGTCATTTACTACTTTAACCACTTGACCACTGGGCACTTAAACCCCCTTAATAACCAGACCAATTTTCAGCTTTCGGTGCTCTCACATTTTGAATGACAATTACTCAGTCATACAACACTGTACCCATATGAAATTTTTGTCCTTTTTTTCACACAAATAGAGCTTTCTTTTGGTGGTATTTAATCACTGTTGGGTTTTTATTTTTTGCGCTATAAGAGAAAAAAGACTGAAAATTTTGTAAAAAAAATGATTTTTTTTCCGTTTCTGTTATAAAATTTTGCAAATACTATTTTTTCTTCAGAAATTTTGGCCAAAATTTATACTGCTACATATCTTTGGTAAAAATAAGTACAAATTGGTGGATATTATTTGGTCTTTGTGAAAGTTAGAGTCCACAAGCTATGGTGCCAATATCTGAAAATTGATCACACCTGAAGTACTGACGGGCCTATCTCAATTCTTGAGACCCTAACATGCCAGAAAAGTACAAATACCCCCCAAATGACCCCTTTTTGGAAAGACATTCCAAGGTATTCAGAAAGAGGCATTGTGAGGTTTTTTGAAGTTGTCATTTTTTCCCACAATTCTTTGCAAAATCAAGATTTTTTTTTTCTCTTTTTTTTTTTCACAAAATTGTCATTAGCAGGTTATTTCTCACACACAGCATATGCATTCCACAAATTACACCCCAAAACACACTCTGCTATTACTCCCGAGTATGGCGATACCACATGTGTGAGACTTTTACACAGCGTGGCCACAACAGAGGCCCAACATGCAGGGAGCACCTTCAGGCGTTCTGGAGCACCCCAGGCCAATTCTGACATTTCTCTCCTACATGTAAAAAATCATCATTTATTTGCTAGAAAATTACATAGAACCCCCAAAACATTATATATGTTTTTTTAGCAAAGACCTTAGAGAATATAATGGTGGTTGTTGCAACTTTTTATCTCGCACGATATTTGCGCAGCAATTTTTTTAACGTGTTTTTTACGGAAAAAAAATGTTTTGTGCTTGAAAAAAAAAAAACAGTAAAGTTAGCCCAATGTTTTTTGCATAATGTGAAAGATGAAGTTACGCCGAGTAAATAGATGCCTAACATGTCGCCCTTAAAAATTGCACACTCGTGGAATGGCGCCAAACTTCGCTACTTAAAAAATCCCCATAGGCGACGCTTTAAATATTTTTACTGGTTACATGTTTTGAGTTAGAGGTCTAGGGCCAAAATGATTGCTCTCGCTCTAACGTTCGCACCGATACCTCACATGTGTGGTTTGAAAACCGTTTTCATATGTGGGCGGGACTTACGTATGTGTTCGCTTCTGTATGCGAGCTCACGGGGACAGGGGCGCTTTAAAAAAAAAAAAAAAAAAATTATTCTTCATTTTACTTTATTTTAGTTTGACATGTTTTTCCGCCCTAAACATTTTTTTGATCACTTTTATACCTATTACAAGGAACGTAAACATCCCTTGTAATAGGAATATGGCATGACAGGTCCTCTTTACAGTGAGATATGGGGGGGGGGTGTCAATAAGACCCCACATCTCACCTCTAGGCTGGGAAGCCTGAAAAAAAAAACCACAATCCTGGCTTTGATCGTAGCGGTGAGTCGGTAGAAGCACCGGAGGGCGGCGGGGGGGGGGGACATCCCCTCTCGCCTCCCGTAAGAATGATCAAGCGGCGGAACAGCCGCTATGATTGTTCTTATGGTGTAGGGAATCGCCGGCTGAAAAAGCTAATATCTGAATGATGCCTGTAGCTGCTCCCATCATTCAGATATCCCCGCACAAAGTCAAGGACGTCATATGACGGCCAGAGGGCGGGAAGTGGTTATTGCGGAGTATTGCCCCAGGGGCATTGCGGAGTATTGCCCCAGGGCATTGCGGAGTATTGCCCCAGGGCTATATGCGGAGTATTGCCCCAGGGCATGCTGAGCAGGGATGGATGGCTGGATCTGTGACTGCAATTGTCACAGATCCAGCCCACAGTGCTGCTGCTGCCATCCGTTCCCTCCCCCTCCCCTCTCACACTGTACCGATCGTACAGAGAGGGGAGGGGAGGAACCGGCGTCATCAAATGACGCCGGTCTGTTTACAAGTGATTGCTTCGTCATTGGACGGAGCGATCACGTGGTAAACGGCCGCTATCAGCGGCGATTTACCGCGATTCGTGATCCGCCGGGTCCTCTGGACCCGGCGGGTCACGGAGTTTCCCGTGTGCGCGCCCCAGGGGGAGCGCGATTCTGGGAGGACGTTATAAAACGTCGTCCCAGAGTTAAGCAACCACCTTGTCGACGTTATTTGTCGGCAGGTGGTTGTTAAGTGGTTAACCCACATGCAGTTGCTGCTAAATTTTGGCCTAGGCATCAATGACTTCTGGTCATGAAGGGATGAAAAAGGCCCTCTACTGTGGCAGTTGCACCTGAAAAGCAAGCGTCGTGTAAAACTAGTAAACGTTGGAGGTGCGGGGCTTTGCTTCTTATCAAAGCTGCTGCCAATGGCTGGTGTGGAAGTATTAAAGTGTTACTAAACCCACTACCATAAAATCAGTCTGTATTTGCAGTAAAGCATGCTTGTTATACTGACTGTTGAACCCAAGAGGTAAATCCTCTGCATCGTATAAAAATAGCTGTGTGATCCTGTCTTCTGTGATCCTCCCCTTCTTCCAGTCCCCAATTCATCTGCTGATGGTAAAGAGCCCTAGGAGGCACTCTGCATATGCTCAGTTTGTATATTGGGAGGGTGCATGTGATTGGCACCATCGAGACAGAGGATCAGGGGTTATGCAGCCTCATGGGACAGTAGGAGGACAAACTCCTACAAGCTTTACCCATTGCTCGGCCAGACACTGATAGAAGTCTAGGGCTGAAACAACTAATCGATTATGAAAATTGTCAACTATTTTCATCGAATAATCGACCAGCCAATTAGTTGGCCTGCATACAGAATGCATTATTTGTTTACATATCGTGAAGCTGGGGCTTGGGTGATTCTTCTCTCCCCCCCCCCCCCCCAAAAAAAAAAAAGCAGCTTTCTCTTACCATCAATGGACTGACACGGTGTCACTTTACACGTGGGTTATGTCCCTGCCTGCAGGAGAAGACCTGGGCAGAATGTGAAATGTTATACATACATTCTAAAAGCCAGAGCTGAACAGCCCCACCCAGGGGGCGGTCCCTCCAGACATAACCCTCCCACTACAGTCAGCAGACTTCAGTTTTTTTTCTGCCTAGCAGAAGGTGAAGACGTGGCTCTCTCAGGAGCCAGTCTCCTGACCTATTTTTTATTCCTTTTCTGGAATTTTTTTTATTTTTGAGAATCTTCTATCAACTGTCGGCTGGGCAACAGGTTGGGTACAAGATATCCTCGTAGTCTTCCCTGTCCGACCATCGAGCGTGCTGATCCTCGCCTTGTGTGCGTGAGACTCAGTTCACGACAGGCCCCATGACTCCAGGGGTGGCCGGGTTTGCTTTCATGCTCCCACGGTCCTCAAGACTGAACAGTTCCTGACTGACTATCTTTCGCGGTGGACCGGGCCGACAGCTACTCAGTACTTGCACTGTGATAGTCCTGTCAGAAACACACCAGTGGGTCCCTCAGGGGACGGGTAAGTAGTCTCCTGCCTCCAGGTGAGTACAAAAGGCTGTGTTTCTCTGTGGGGGATTTTCCCTGTATTTCATTGTCACTCTCTGTCACCATTGCTGGCGCTGTGTGGGGTGCCTGGGGGTCACACTGTTATTGGAGGGGCTAATGCTGGTCTGCAGATATGCTTGGGGCCTTTGTTGTGTATTTTGGGGCCTGAGTGGCGCTGTGTGTGCTGTTTTTTCACTTTTGCTGAGTCATGGCGGCCATCTTGCCGCAGATCGCCTCAGTGAAGTGCGGCGGTCATTTTCTTGTAGCCGGCACGCTCTTCAGCACTAGTTTTGGCCTCTAGCGCTGCTGTAACAGTGCGAATCTCCTCACAGCCCACCAGCGCGGTACAGACAGCGGAACTGAGAGGTCCCTGGTCCGGTTTGGTGAGTCCCCTGGGTGCCCCCTCAGTCAGCACAGCCTGTGGGTGGACTTTTTATCTGAGGAGTCTCAGAGGGGGGCAATATGGAGTCTCTGTCACCAGCTTCCCCTAAGTGTCAGTGGACAACAGGCAGTGCTTCAGATCTTGCGGTCCCTAGGGACCAGTTGTGGGCAGTCCTGGAATCATTTCTGACCAGGATGGGAGCTGTGCGCAAGGGAGCAAAAAAGCGCCCTCTCCCCACTTTAATTCATGAGGGCAGTGCGCTGATTCAGATGTGGGCCTAGCCACTACCGCTCAGGACCCTAGTTCTGAATGTATTGGATGGTTTTGAACAGGACATTCCTTATGAGGAAAACTCCAGTTCTGAGTCAGTAAACGACAGGGCGCTGGTTAGTGTACTCATGACTGCGATGAGGGACACTCTCAAGCTAAAATGCTGCGGATGCAGAACCTCAGGCGGATACAGTCTCCTTTTTTGGTTCTTTTAAGGCCAGGCCTTCTAAAGAGGTTTTTCCATATGTACTTTCTTTGACCAGCTCATTGCTAAGGTCTGGGAAAAGCCGCAGAATTTTTTTTTTTTTTTTATGATCCCGCTGCGTTTGTCTATCAGATACCCCTTGAAGATGTCCTACTTAAAAAGTGGGCTTCTCCCCCAGGGTCGACCCTCCAGTCGCCTGGTTGAACAAGGCCATCACTTTTCCGATGGAGGGGACTCCTGCATTTGAGGACCCCACTGACAGGAGGTCAGAAGTGGTGAGCAGAGCCATGTTTGCCTTGTTGGGATCCGCCCTACGGCCTGTGGTAGCGGTGACCCTTGTGTTTTAAACACTTACAGGTTGGGCAAAAATGTTGCACCTAGCTGTACAGGAGCATAATCTTCCTCCAGACAGTTGCTTTGGCCCACCAACTGGTTCAGGGCCTGGTTTGTGTGCGACGCCACGTTGGACGCGGCCCCTTTAATATCCAGGGTCTCTGTCTCAGCGGTGGTATTGCGGCGTCTTATCTGGTTGAAGTGCTGGTCTGCTGACCTAGCCTTAGGAAGCTCCTGACGGATCTACCATTTAAAGGTGGTAGACCTTTCAGTGCTGCTCTGGATGACATCGGCATGGATGTCATGGGAGGTAAAAGCACTCTTCTTCCTTAGACTAGCAAGGGTGAAGAGGCCCGCCGCAAACGGGGGCCTTCCTTTCCAGCAAAACGTTTTTTTTTTTCGTCAGTCCACGGGTAGGCCCTCTCAGACTGATGGCAGTGCGACTGGTGGGCACAAGTGCCGCTGGGTGCGTAAGCCGAACAAGCGGCTCCCAAGCCCGCCTCCGCGTGAAGTCTTGCCTCCGCCCGACTCTGGGGTGGGGGGGACGACTTCGCAGGTCACGAATCGGTGGTCCTCCCGAGTCTCCGACTGGTGGGTGTGCGAGGTGGTCACCTCAGGATACAGGATAGTATTCTGATCCTGGCCCCCAGACAGATTCTTTCCCTCGAATCTTCCTCTCCTTCCTACCTGTCTGGCAGCCCTCTTGGGGGCTGTACAGGATTTGATCAGGTCCGGAGTGATTGTGCCGGTTCCGTCACAGGAGAGTTTTCAGGGATTCTACTTGAATCTGTTTGTCGTCCCAAAAATAGGATGTGGTTCGACCTATCCTGGACCTCAAGGCCCTGAATGCCTTCGAGAAGGTGCAGAAATTCCGCATGGAATCCATTCGCACGGTGATCGCTACACTCCACCAAAGGGATTTTCTTCTGGCGTCCTTGGACTTCAAGGACGCCTACTTGCATGTTCCGATCTGCGCAAGTCACCAGAAGTTTTTGCGTTCAGCGAAGTCCACTATCGATTGTGGCTCTTCCTTTCGGCCTAGCCTCGGCACCAAGGTTGTTCACCAAGGTGCTTGCTCCGGTTCTAGCTAGGGCTGGGAAAAAAATCGATTTTAATCTTGAATCGAGTTTTGAGCTCAAATCGATTCAGTTTTGAAGAAAATCGATTTTTTTTTAGATTTTTTTTTTTTTTTTTTTTGAAGGGGAAAAAAAAAAAAATTTTTTTTTTTTTTCCTTCCCTTCAAAGTTTCCGTAGCAGGACTGCAGGGGGCGTATCCGGAATGGCACTGAGCAGCGTTACCCCAATTACATCTACTCGCTGCAGCCGCCGTCTGCCTACCTGATCAGCGTGTCATGCAGACAGACGGCGGCCATTGCAGTGTTCAAAAGCCGCGCCTCCCGAGTCCTCGTCGTCTGTGATAGGCGGAACACTCAATTTCACAGCAGGCAGTATTCAGCCTATCACGGACATCCTCTCATCCTCGTCTGTGTTATGAGGATGACCATGATAGGCGGAACACTGAATGCTGGGAAATTGAGTGTTCCGCCTATCACAGACGAGAAGGAGGCGCGGCTTTTGAATACTGGAATGGCCACCGGTGTAGCAGTAAAATCCGTATACCATGAAAATCTGCATCAGGTATGGGCACAGTGAGACACGGGCACAGTGAGGCATGGACACAGTTCAATTCAACTAAGAGTAACCTCAGGATTTTTTGTTGTTTTATTAGCTAAATCCAAATACAGTATTAATAATTTGGATGTTTAACAATCTTTGTTGCACACTGCAAAAAACAACAAAAGGTCACAAGCGCTAAATTGGTGGATAAAGAAAAAAATATAATGGATGATAATAATAAGAAGAAAAAAAATCCCAAATATTTTGGGAAGTACAAAGTATCCAAAAGGGGGAAAAAACAGGATCCAGCGCAGCAAGAAAAAATCCGTACCCAGAAGTACAAAATACACAACATGCACACAATATAATCCAGCGCTCATGGAACATACATTATTAACTATTGAAAACTCTTGAAGAATTGATAAAAAAGCTTAGTCCATTTATTAATCACAATAAAGAGGGATCCAATCCCAAATGTGCAGAGGGCAAATTAATCTTAACTCTTCAGTTGCCAGTGGTGACAAACTTGTTAAACTTGCAGTGACATCCGTGGAGCAAGGAGGGGTTAAAAAAGTCAAAACAAAGCCTGTGGCATGATCTCCGTGTGACAGTACCTTGAATGATGGACAACAGGCAGACCAGCGTGTGGAGGGCCCTCCAACCCAAAAGGATGCAGAGCCAGGATCGCAGCAAGGCTGGGACAGAAGGAATCGCACACAGAGTTTCAAGAGTTTTCAATAGTTAATAATGTATGTTCCATGAGCGCTGGATTATATTGTGTTTGTTGCACACTGACTTTGCAGTTAGAGAAAGGGTTTGCCTTTGCAATTTTGATTAAAAAAAAAAATCGAATCGTAAATCGAGTTTTTTATAAAAAAATCGCAGATTTTTTTTTTGGGGGAAAATCGCCCAGCCCTAGTTCTAGCCTTCTGTTACAGCGAGGTATTGCTGTCATGGGCTATCTGGACGATCTTCTGCTAAGAGCAGAAAGTGGATCAGACTTAGAGGAAAGGTGACTATCGTCAATTAGACCCTCAGGGACTCGGGTGGTTCCTGAACATTCAGGAGTCAGTCCTGGTCCCGACTCAGTGTCTGGAGTATCTAGTTCTGATTCTGGACTCCTTGGAGGCAAAGGTATCCTACCTCTGGAGAAGTTGCTGACACTTCAGTCTGCGGTGCGGGTGCTGACATCCCAAAAATGGTTGTCAAACCGTTTTTTTGCTTGAGAGTCCCGAGACTCGTGGTGGCCTCCTTCGCGGCCGTTCCGTATGCCCAATCGCACACCAGGGCATTGCAGAAGGAGATCTTGTCCACCTGGGACAAATCCCCGTTGTCCTTTGGATCTTCAGATCCAGGTGATTCACCTGGTCAGGGCGCCCCTGACATGGTGGTTGAGATCCTCGACTCTTCGGTCCGGAAAGTCGTTCCCCCTACCATCCAATAGACGGTACTCACGACGGACACCAGCCTGACGGGCTGGGGTGGAGTCTGGGGAGTCTTGTCGGGCTCAGGCCTTGGACTCCGGACGAGCCCGTTTACCAATCAATGTTCTGGAAATATGGGCCATCGGACTGTCTCTCCTCAGGTCGGAGAGTACGGGGTCGCTCCATCAGGAGCCGGTCAGACACCGCTACGGCGGGGTGGCGTATGTAAACCATCAAGGGGGAACTCGGAGCTCAGCTGCGGCTTCCGAGGTAGTCCGTATCCTGAAGTGGGCTGGAAGAAACGTGCCGGCTCTGTAGGCCATTTTACATTCTGGGCATAGACAATGGGCAGGCGGACTATCTGAGTCGCCAATCGCCAGACGCCGGACCAAGAGTGGTCCTTGCATATTTCAACTCCTTTACCGACGGTGGGGCACGCCGGTTGTGGACCTGATGGCCTCTCGACTCAATCGCAAGGGTCGAGGTTGTGGCCAGATCCAGGGATCCTTGGGCGATGCCTCGAATGCGTTGGTGGCCCCATAGGGTCCTTATCGCCTGATATAAACTCTGGCGATCCTAATTGTTCCGGATTGGCCTCAGCATCACTGGTACGCTGATCTGGAACGTCTCGTCACGGACGTTCCCTGGCGGTTGCCGACAAGGGTGGACCTTCAGGCTCAAGGTCCTATGTTTCATCCGGCTTACAGTCTCTGGCTTTAACGGCAGGGCTGTTAAAAGCCAGGTGTTGAGGGACCGAGGTCTCTCGGACTCGGTCATTTTGACCATGTTAAGGACACGGAAGTCTTCCTCCAGGCACATCTATCACCGTGCCTGAATAGCTTATATCGCCATGTGCGAAGCGCTGGACTGGCGTCCTCGGACGTATTCCGTCCCCAGAATCCTGCATCCTCTGCAGTGGGGAGTGACCCAAAAGCTTGCTTTGAGTACCATCAATGATCAGATTTCGGCCTTGGCCGTCTTCTTTCAGCGACCTCTAGCGGGTAATTTTTCTTGGTTAGCACCTTGTGTTGGGGGTTCGCCATGTGCTCCCTCCTGTCAAGCCTCCTCTCCCACCGTGGGATCTGAATTTGGTGCTCTCGGTCCTCCAGGAACCTCCTTTTGGGATAATCCAGGATATTCCCCTCTTGTCTTGTCTCAGAAGGTGGCCTTTTTAGTGGCAATCACTTCTGTTTGACGAGTGTCTGAGTTGGCGGCTTTGTCTTGCAAGTCGCCATATTTGGTCATCCATAAGGATAAGGCGGTGTTGCATTCGCGACCTTCCTTTTTTGCCAAAGGTGGTGTCGACCTTTCACCTACATGAGGACATTGCCCTCCCGTCCTTGTGTCCTCACCCATCGCATCCGAGTTTGCGCTGCACATATTGGA
This sequence comes from Rana muscosa, assembly GCA_029206835.1. Lineage (NCBI taxonomy): Eukaryota > Metazoa > Chordata > Amphibia > Anura > Ranidae > Rana > Rana muscosa. The sequence continues at coordinate 995,221,210 of CM055116.1, forward strand.
GGTGGTACGAGCCTTACGGGTGTACCTGTCTGCTACTGCTTCTATTCGGAAGTCCGACTCACTGTTTGTGACTGTCTCTGGTCCATAACAGGGCCAAGCGGTTTCGTCTGCCATCATTTCTAGGGGAATCAGACAAACCGTCATTCAAGCCTATGCTCTCAAAGGGCGGGCGCCTCCCTTTCCGGTTACGGCGCATTCCACCAGGGCAATTGGTGCTTCCTGGGTTTCCCGACATCAAGCGTCGGTTGCACAAATGTGCAGGGCGGCGACCTGGTCGTCTGTTCATGCCTTTTAAGTTTTTTATAAGGTTAATGTGGCTGCATCTTCGGATGCTTCCTTCGGCCGTGGGGTGCTGCAGGCCGCTGTTTAAAGTTGCGACTCCTCCGTTGAGGAGCTCTGCCTTATTGGAGTGAAGTTTTGGTTTTTCCATTTATACTGCTCCCATCCCTCTTGACACTGCTTTGGTACATCCCACGTGTAAAGAGACACCGTGTCAGTCCATGGATGGTAAGAGAAAATAGGATTTTTTTTTGTACTCACCGTAAAATCCTTTTCTCTGACATCCATGGACTGACACGGCACCCACCCTTCCTTTTTAAGTTTGTACTGCTTTGTTACGAACTGAAGTCTGCTGACTGTAGTGGGAGGGTTATGTCCGGTGGGGCTGTTCAGCTCTGGCTTTTAGAATGCATGTATAACATTTCACATTCTGCCTAGGTCTTCTCCTGCAGGCAGGGACATAACCCACGTGTAGAGACACCGTGTCAGTCCATGGATGTCAGAGAAAAGGATTTTACGGTGAGTACAAAAAATCCTATTTTTTTATTTATTTTTTTTAATATTAAAGTGCATCAACAAAATTGCAAAGGCAAACACTTTCTCTAACTGCAAAGTCAGTGTGCAACAAAGATTGTTAAACATCCAAATTATTAATGCTGTATTTGGATTTAGCTAATAAAACAACAATCCTGAGGTTACTCTTAGTTGAATTGAACTGTGCCCGTGCCTCACGGATTTTACGGCTATTCCAGTATTTAAAAGCCGCGCCGCCTCCTCGTCTGTGATAGGTGGAACACTCAATTTCCCAGCATTCGGTGTTCCGCCTGACACGGACATCCGCTCATCCTCATAACACAAACGAGGATGAGAGGATGTCCGTGATAGGCTGAACACTGCCTGCTGTGAAATTGAGTGTTCCGCCTATCAGACGACGAGGACTCAGGAGGCGCGGCTTTTGAACACTGCAATGGCCGCCGTCTGTCTGCATGACACGCTGATCAGGTAGGCAGATGGCGGCTTGCAGTTAGTTGGTGTTACATTACATCTACTCGCTGCGGCGAGTAGATGTAATTGGGGTAACGCCGCCCAGTGCCATTCCAGATACGCCCCTTGCAGCCCTGCTACGGAAACTCTGAAGGAAAGAAGGAAAAAAATCACAAAAGATTTTCTTCACATCTGAATCGATTTGAACTCAAAACTCGATTCAAGATTAAAATCGATTTTTATTCCCAGCCCTAAGTGAAGCCCACATACTGCTCAGTACACCATCCATACATGTCAGTAAGTGCCTGAGAATTTGAGGAGCAATGCCTCATGGGACATGTAGTCCTGGGCAGGAAGTGATTGGTGTTAAAAACAGGTGTGGGTTTTTTTTTTGTTTTACCTTCCTATAGGGGCCTCTATACCAGTGTTTCTCAACTCCAGTCCTCAAGGTGCCCCAACAGGTCATGTTTTCAGGATTTCCCTCACATGGAATAGCCGTGGTTATTACTAAGGCAGGTAAACTGATCAAATCACCTGTGCAAAATAATGGAGAGCCTGAAAACATGACCTGTTGGGGCGCCTTGAGGACTGGAGTTGAGAAACACTGCTCTATACTATACTTTGCAGCTTGCTATTGGGGCACTCTGAAGGCAGGAGGAGCTAAGAAGCCTTGAGGGGGGGGGGGGGGGATTCCTTTTGACTAAAGCTTTCTATTCTGCTCCTTCGAATTTTCAATTTGACCTCACTAACAATTAGAAAATCAACGAGCGTTCTTAAAATGAATAAATTTTTTTGAAGGAAGACATTTGTTTTTGTATGGCCAGAAGTGACCGCAGGCACAGGTAGCTTTGATGTCACCAGCCTATGACAAGGGAGTCTGTCATACATAATATATTACAGTTCTGTCTGAAAAGCCACAAAACGGTCTAATTTTTTTGTTTAAATAAAAAAAAATTGGATTTGTATGGTCTGATATTTGCCAGATTCAACCTCTAATATTTTATACAGTATATATCTTTATCTGTTCTTCTCAGAGTAGATTAGCGATTTTTGCTCCTGAACCATATAGTTGGTTATTTACATTTACCACTGCATAGAGATATTTAGGAATTGCCTTTTTAAGGTTATTATCTGATTGAAACAATCGGCCAACTAATCAATTATGAAAATAATTGTTGGTTGCAGCCCTATAGAAGTCGCAAGGCTTCTATAGCTGCTGAGAAAAGGTATTGGGCAGTTTTTTTTTTTTTTATTTACTTTAAATTGCATTTCCATGTACTGTGGGAGAGGTATAGTGAATGCAGGGTCCTGGGTTTAGTAACACTTTAAGAAGCAAACTGGTAATTGGAGGCAGTAGTGCCTTAGCTGATGTCAGACTACAACTAGAAGGCAACCTTCTCCCCCTTACTTTACTGCTGACCAAAACCCTGTATCCCTTATCGTCCATGGACTGACACAGCTGGATACTGTAAACGTGTGGGTATATGTGCTTGCAGGAGAAGATCTAGGCAGATACATTCTAGAACAAACCAGAGCTAAACAGCCCCGGGGGGCGGTCCCTCCAGATATTAACCTCCCACCTGCAGCTAGCAGCCCCAGTTTTTTTTTTTTTTTCTGCCTAGCAGAAGACGTGGCTCTCTCAGGAGCCAGTCTCCTGGAAGATTTTTTACTTTTTTAAATTTTATTCCTTTGGGAATTTTTATTTTGTTTGAGACCTTCAATCAACTGTCGGCTGGGCAACAAGTTGGGTATCCTCGTAGTCTTCCCTGTCCGACCATCGAGCATGCTGATCCTCGCCTTGTGTGCGTGAGACTCAGTTCACGACATGCCCCATGACTCCAGGGGTGGCCGGGTTGCTTTCATGCTCCCACAGTCCTCTCAAGATTTAACAGTACCTGACTGACTATCTCTTGCAGTGGACCGGGCCGACAGCTACACAGTACTGATCTGTGATAGGTCTGTCTGAAACAAGCCAGTGGGTCCCTGAAAGGGATGGGTAAGTAGTCTCTCCTACTGCAGGTGAGTACATGCTTGCTGTGTTTCTTTATATGGGGGGGTTTCTCCCTGTCTCCCCCGGTTATGCTGCTCTCTGCACTGGTGCTGTGGGGTCACTCTGGCCTGGCTGGGCGCTCATGTCTGTAGTGGGAGGGGGACTTTATTCATTTATGTCTCTAGTCCCTGTGAGCCTTCTGTGTGATGTCCTGAGGCAACAGGGTCTCTGCACCTGTGGTTTCCCGCCATTTCCTGGGGAACGCTTTGAGCTCTGACAGACACACGGTCTGAGGATCAGAGGTTACCTGCATGCTGCTTCGGCAGCACAGTCAAGCAGTTTGAAATGATAGAGAACATTATGCGCCATAATTTAAACTCTTCCTATAACTCTACACACATTCAGTTTATGCATGTGTTATTGGTCTCGGTGTCTGCGTGGGTTTCCCCCCACATTCCAATGCTGTTTCAGTGCCATACATGAAATAAACGTACAAAATATGTTTATGCAAGACTCCGGATACATTCACAGTATATGTATGGTATTATACTCTCTGGGTCGGCGCGGGTTTCCTCCCGCGCTCTCATGGTATGTGCGCTTTGGCTCTCTGCACAGTATAGACATTTCAATATGTTTATTGCACATACTATACAGGTTTACAGTATGGGTATACTGTTTGCGTGGGGGGGTTCCTCCGGGTACTCCGGTTTTCCCCCACGCTCCAATGGAAATGCCTATCATTCCTACACGGTATCTGTATGCTGTCTGCGTGGGGTTCTTCCAGGTGTTCCTTTTTTATGTGTGCCTTTGGCCTTCTGCACAGTTAAAAATGTTCAATGTTTATCACGCATGCTATAATACCTACACGGTATCTGTATGCAGTCTGTGTGGGTTTCCTCAGGGTACTCCGGTTCACTCCCACACCATTGGTATGGGCGCTATGCACAGTCTAAACTTGTGCGATTGGCTATCCACATACTAACATACCTACCCGGTATGTCTGTGCAGTCTGCGTGGGTTTCCTCCGGGTCTCCGTCCACGCTACATGACATGCGTGCCTTTGGTGCAATACAGGGTGTAAACACACTATGTTTATACACAACACTAAATACGTTCACAGTAGTTGTAGGTAGGGGTGCAACGGATCAAAAAACTCACGGATCGGATCGATCCTCGGATCAGGGGTCACGGATCGGATCATTTTCGGATCGGCAAAAAAAAAAAAAATTACTAATATCCACGTAATTTCCCCCTCACTGTAATATCCACAATCTTCTGCCCCTGCAATAGCCACAATCTTCTGCCCCTGCAATAGCCACAATCTTCTGCCCCTGCAATAGCCACAATCTTCTGCCCCTGCAATAGCCACAATCTTCTGCCCCTGCAATAGCCACAATCTTCTGCCCCTGCAATAGCCACAATCTTCTGCCCCTGCAATAGCCACAATCTTCTGCCCCTGCAATAGCCACAATCTTCTGCCCCTGCAATAGCCACAATCTTCTGCCCCTGCAATAGCCACAATCTTCTGCCCCTGCAATAGCCACAATCTTCTGCCCCTGCAATAGCCACAATCTTCTGCCCCTGCAATAGCCACAATCTTCTGCCCCTGCAATAGCCACAATCTTCTGCCCCTGCAATAGCCACAATCTTCTGCCCCTGCAATAGCCACAATCTTCTGCCCCTGCAATAGCCACAATCTTCTGCCCCTGCAATAGCCACAATCTTCTGCCCCTGCAATAGCCACAATCTTCTGCCCCTGCAATAGCCACAATCTTCTGCCCCTGCAATAGCCACAATCTTCTGCCCCTGCAATAGCCACAATCTTCTGCCCCTGCAATAGCCACAATCTTCTGCCCCTGCAATAGCCACAATCTTCTGCCCCTGCAATAGCCACAATCTTCTGCCCCTGCAATAGCCACAATCTTCTGCCCCTGCAATAGCCACAATCTTCTGCCCCTGCAATAGCCACAATCTTCTGCCCCTGCAATAGCCACAATCTTCTGCCCCTGCAATAGCCACAATCTTCTGCCCCTGCAATAGCCACAATCTTCTGCCCCTGCAATAGCCACAATCTTCTGCCCCTGCAATAGCCACAATCTTCTGCCCCTGCAATAGCCACAATCTTCTGCCCCTGCAATAGCCACAATCTTCTGCCCCTGCAATAGCCACAATCTTCTGCCCCTGCAATAGCCACAATCTTCTGCCCCTGCAATAGCCACAATCTTCTGCCCCTGCAATAGCCACAATCTTCTGCCCCTGCAATAGCCACAATCTTCTGCCCCTGCAATAGCCACAATCTTCTGCCCCTGCAATAGCCACAATCTTCTGCCCCTGCAATAGCCACAATCTTCTGCCCCTGCAATAGCCACAATCTTCTGCCCCTGCAATAGCCACAATCTTCTGCCCCTGCAATAGCCACAATCTTCTGCCCCTGCAATAGCCACAATCTTCTGCCCCTGCAATAGCCACAATCTTCTGCCCCTGCAATAGCCACAATCTTCTGCCCCTGCAATAGCCACAATCTTCTGCCCCTGCAATAGCCACAATCTTCTGCCCCTGCAATAGCCACAATCTTCTGCCCCTGCAATAGCCACAATCTTCTGCCCCTGCAATAGCCACAATCTTCTGCCCCTGCAATAGCCACAATCTTCTGCCCCTGCAATAGCCACAATCTTCTGCCCCTGCAATAGCCACAATCTTCTGCCCCTGCAATAGCCACAATCTTCTGCCCCTGCAATAGCCACAATCTTCTGCCCCTGCAATAGCCACAATCTTCTGCCCCTGCAATAGCCACAATCTTCTGCCCCTGCAATAGCCACAATCTTCTGCCCCTGCAATAGCCACAATCTTCTGCCCCTGCAATAGCCACAATCTTCTGCCCCTGCAATAGCCACAATCTTCTGCCCCTGCAATAGCCACAATCTTCTGCCCCTGCAATAGCCACAATCTTCTGCCCCTGCAATAGCCACAATCTTCTGCCCCTGCAATAGCCACAATCTTCTGCCCCTGCAATAGCCACAATCTTCTGCCCCTGCAATAGCCACAATCTTCTGCCCCTGCAATAGCCACAATCTTCTGCCCCTGCAATAGCCACAATCTTCTGCCCCTGCAATAGCCACAATCTTCTGCCCCTGCAATAGCCACAATCTTCTGCCCCTGCAATAGCCACAATCTTCTGCCCCTGCAATAGCCACAATCTTCTGCCCCTGCAATAGCCACAATCTTCTGCCCCTGCAATAGCCACAATCTTCTGCCCCTGCAATAGCCACAATCATCTCCCCCACTTACCTTACTCTCCCGCCGGCCAGTTCAGATCCACGAGCAGTGAGGGGTGATGACGTCAGCACGCACAAGGCGGCGGCCGCCGCCGCCGCCGGGTGTACCAAGATGGCCGCGGCTCCGGAGCTAGGCCGAAGCCGCGGCCTTTCCTAAGGCCGAGGCCGCGGATCGCGGTGTGTGCCGATCCGAACGGGGTGACCCGTTCGGATCACGGATCGTCACCGATCCGTTGCACCACTAGTTGTAGGTATTGCATTCTCTGGGTATGCGTGGGGTACTTCGATTCCTCCCATACGCCAACGGTGTGCGCGCCTTTGGTGCTATGCACACATGGGCTTGTGCAAAATGTTTAGCACACATACTATAATACCTACACGGTATGCGTATGCAGTCTGCATGGGTTTCATCTGGGTGCTCAGGTTTCTCCCCTGCGTTCCAATGGTATGCGCATTTTCAGCGCTATGCACAGTATAAACATGTGCAATTTGTTTGTTCGCAGGCTAACATACCTACACGGTTGTGTACGCAATTAGCGTGGCTGGTTTACGTCCAAGCCCCGATGTGCGCGCCTTCTTTGCTGGCACAGTATAAACGTGTTTAATAGGTTTATCCACACATGCTAAACTACATACGCAGTATGTGGTTGTATTATGCTCTTTGTGACTGGGTGGGTTTCCTCCCACACTCTATTTGCGCGTTTGACGCAATACATTGTACAGACATAGTTTATACTATCAGCACTTATCCATGGGTAGCGGCTGGATGGAGCATTGTCACAAGCATCCCTGGTTTCAGGGGTACCACTTTCCACCTGCTTTCAGTGGTGATCAGAAGCGCTGGCTTGGACTGTGTTTGCCAGGCTGAGGTTAGCGTTGCGCCCGTTAGTGGCTGCGTCTGGCGTTTTTTGTAGCTCAATGACTGGGCAAAAGCCTCTGCTTCATCCATCAGTTGTCTAGCAGGTGCACTGCAACTGCTTTAGCCTTTAGGGTCTCTGTGCCCGGGGTGGGTTTACACCACCTGTGGAGGCTGGGGTACTAGTTCTCTGGCCGAGTTTCTAGGGAAGTTCTGTCAAGTTGCCTTTATTGGCCAACAGTTAAGGCACCCTGTACACCGGGGCCTCCCTTCTCCGATACATTGCGGAGTCTCTTTGGGATTTTCATACATCTCAATGCAAGACGGTCCTGTCGTCCATGTGCATTGCAGGGGAAGGGTCCTTTACCAGAGGTGGGGCACTGGAAGTGGACCTTATGGCCTCTCGACTCACTCGCAAGGTGGAAAGATCATGGCCAGGTCCAGGGACCCCTGGGCGGATGCGTCAGACGCCCGTGGGGGCAGTATCGCCTGATATATGCTTACCCTCCGCTACTGTTGCTTCGCAGAGTAGGGGCTGAGGCCATTCCGGTGATCCTCATTGGTATGCCGAACTACTTCAGCTAGTCGAAGACGTTCCTTGGCGTCTGCCTATTGGGGTGTACCTTCTGTCTCATGATCCCATACTTCATCCTGCTTTACAGTCCTTGGCTTTAATGGCATGGCTGTTTAAAGCCAGGTGCTGAAGGACCGAGGTCTCTTATTCGGTCATCTCTTCTATGTTGTTGACATGGGAATTTTCCTCCAGAAAGATCTCACCGTACCTGGAAGGCTTACATCGCTATGTGCGAGGAACTTGAGTGGCGTCCTCGGATGTATTCCGTTCCCAGGATTTTGCTGTTACAGCGTGGTGTGACCCAAAAGCTGGCCTTGCATACACTTTTTTTTTTTTTTTTTTTTTTTTTTTTTATTTTGGTCGGATTTCGGCCTGGGCTTCCCCCCCCCCCCCCCCCCCCCAACGACCACTACCGGGCCATTCCTTGATTCGCACCTTTTGTGCAAAGGGTTCCCCATGTGATCCCCACCCCCGTCAAGCCTCCTCTCCCTACTTGGTATCTGAATTTGAAGAACATCCCTTCGAGAATATCAGATTCCTCTCTTGACCTTGTCCCGGAAGGTGGCCTTAGTGGTCATTGCTTCGGTTAGACGGTTGTCTGAGTTGGCGGCCTTGTCCTGCAAGTCGCCTTACTTGGTCCTCCAAAAGGATATGGCGGTGTTGCGCCCACCACTGTCCTTTTTTTCAAAGGATGGTTTCGGCCTTTCACCTTTTAAGAAGGACATTGTTCTTTCGTCCTTGTGTTCTCACCCATCGCATCCCTGAGAGTTTGCTCTTCATACATTAAGATGGGTACAAGCCTTACATTCATGCTTTTTCAGTGCATTATAATTCCTTAAAGCCAAACTCCAAGTAAGGCAAGCCATATGTGTGGGGTTTTTTTTTCCCCTTGTTCTCCTGTGACCCCCATAAACAGTCAGTGTTGGGGGGGGGAGAATCCCTACCACAGCGCTGGTTGTACTAGAAGTTGATCAATGGATTGACTCCCATACATCCAGTGGGGGGGATGTCTGAGACGACTGGAATGACTGAGTACATAGATCGCTATTCCAAAGTCAGTCAGGCCCGTTGATTGGCTCCCCCGTTGGTGAATGGGCACACAGATCGCTGTGTATGCTCCCAATGGCGTTTCGCGAAGGAGAGCCAGCCTGATGTCCAGCCAAGCTCATTTGGCTATACTTCTCCTGTGGCTCAGAGTGCAATTTCGTTCTGTACTGTGATCCATTTTCATCTGTCAGCGGGCTGAAGTCAACTGTCGGCTGACCGCAGTGCCAGTCCAGGCTGAGGAAAGATCGGGATCCACCCAGGAGCTTTGACAGACACTTGGCTCAGTCTCTGCCAGCCTCTCCCACCTCCACAGCCCAGTGCTTCAGTGGGGATGCTGATTGAGCAGACAGCTGGGACTGACAGTCACCGGATCTCTGCTCAGAGCGGCAGGGAGAACTGAGTGATCGCTCGGTTCTCACCCTTTGAGACAGTGGGGAAAAGATGCGACGTTACATCGCTGCTGCATCCACTTGGGTAAATAAAAAATAAACTTTTAAACTATGCCCGCTTTCCACTGGCTACAACCACTTAACTGTTTTACATGCAGTTTTCTGCCCCTTTACAAACTTTCTCCTTGTCAAATTCAAAAATTGATGGTATGGAGCAATGCAAATGTGGTGTCTTTAGCAGCTGGCAAGCCTAATGAGGGAATGGAGACAAGGCCCCATATTCTACACCTTGCCTTTGTTAGCAAATTGCACTCTTAGTCTTCCCTGGCCACAGCGACTGAATAAAGTGGTGGTAAAAGTGTCAAAATCCTTGATAGTTTTGGGTTCTTACTAGGAGATTAGAGGACATGTGCGGTCCTGAGCCCACAGGTAGACTGGAGTCTGGGAAACATGGAAAGGAGGCATGGTTTATGCAGAGCTTGTTTTATACACAGGCTGTAGCAGCTTTGGGTTTGTGTAAAATCCTCCTGCTAGCTGAGGGTCAATGGTACTTAAACCATGGTTAGATTGTTAAATATCGTAAATCTGTTGCCAAAATTTAAGACTTAACCACTTGAGGGCCAATGTACGCCAGCAGAATGGCACGGCTGGGTACAGGTACGTCCCCTTTTTTAAGAGCCCAGCCGTGGGTCGCGAGCGTGCTGCCGGCAGCACACTTGCGACCTGGTCCACTTCTCCGTGACTGCCCCCGTGGGAACAACGGACCCGGCCGCAAACTTTTTTTTTTTTTTTTTTTTTATTTTTATTAACGCTATAACTTTTGCACAACCCAATCAAACGCAGATTGCGTGTTTTTTGGTAAAAAAAATTTAAAATGTAGAATACGTATCGGCCTAAACTGAGTTTTTTTTTTTTTTTTTTTTTTTTTGGGGGGGGGGGGGATATTATAGCAAACATTATAGCTTTTTTTAAAAAAAAAAAAAAATTGTCGCTCCTATTTTTGTTAGCGCAAAAAATAAACAGCAGACGTGATCAAATGACACAAGCTCTTTGTGGGGGGGGAGGACGCCAATTTTGTTTGAGCCACGTCACACGACCGCGCAATTGATAGTTAAAGCGACGCAGTGCTGAATCGCAAAAAGTGGCCAGGTCTTGAGTGGTTAATGGCCAATTTTTAGTGCGTTTACACTTTAGCAATCGGAAATTGTAAAGTGACGGCACAGTGCTTATGTTCAATGACCCGTGGTCTGTCCTGGGAGTAATGGCTGGAAGCCAAGCCACTGGAGCTTTGCTGACTGGTTTCTTCTGCTACAAGGATGATTTTGTGTAAAATTTATTCGGTGCCTTTTATATATATATATATATATATATATATATATATATATATATATATATATATATATATTAGCATTGCTTTTCAATCCTTCATAGACCTGTGTTGCTCAGAGTGACAACTCATTGCGCAGGTATAGACTGGGAGCGACATACATGTAATAAAACCACAGTTGCACTCACCCATGCCCCGCAATATGATTGCATATAGGAAGGTCAGTTGCATAAACACAACTCCTCACTTGGCTGTCTGTGCTCACACAGCACTGAGGTAGATGGCTCCTCACGTGTTGCATCACTGGACACGTGACTTTTTAAAAAAAAATTATAATCTGTCCGTTGGCTCTCGGAGGCTGCTGCCGCTATCTTCGGTAAGGGAATCGGAACTGGAGCCTTGTGGCTTCACTTCCTGGTTCCCTACTGCACATGCGTGAGTCGCGCTGCGCGTCCTCACTGGTCCCTGCTGTCTTCTGAGACCTGTGTCTCCCAGAAGACAGCGGGGAAAGACAGAGTAGGTGCTGAATGTGGCGTATTTTTCCAAAGAATTGTGGGGGGGAAAATAACACAACTTTAAAAAACATACCATGGACTGTCTACTTTCCAAAAAGGGGCCATTTGGGGGATTTTTGCACTGTCTTGGTATGTTGGGGCCTCAAGAAATGGGCCATCAGTACATCAAGATTGATCAATTTTCAATGATTGGCACCATATCTTGTAGACCCTAACTTTCATGCAGACTAATACACTTATTTGGGTTATTTTTACCAAAGAAATGTAGCAGTGTTTTTTTTTTTTACCTTCGGTTGATATATGATTTAAGGGTTTGGCAGGGGGTTGCGTTTTTTATTTGTAGCATAAAAAAAAATAAACCCAGTGGTGATTAAATACTAAAACCAAAGCTCTTTTTGTGTGGGGGAGAAAGATACAAATGTCATATGGGTAGTTGGGGTACAGTGTTGTATGACAACTCTATATAATAATTTGAGTGCTGTAAGCTGAAAATTGGCCCGGGATAAAAGTGCCCAGTATTGAGGTGGCCAATTATAGGGTTTCTCAACCAGGGTTCCTCCAGGGGTTGCTAGAAATTACTTTAAATCTAAGGGGGTAATTCTTCCCAATGACCATCGCACTAATGTATCATGATATTTGTAGATAGTTTTCCGGTCTCAGAAACCTTGTGTTTAAAAATGACTTTTTTCAAGGGTTCTTCTGTGTTGAAACGTTTGAGAGGCTGCTTTGGTAGATTGGTCACTAAAACAAAATGTACTGTATAGAAAGGTTTTGGACATGTTCAGTGTAGTAACGCCCTCTGCTGGCTTTAGGAGACATTTGAAAGTTTAACTGGGGTTTTGCTGCTTTTTCTTTAAATTGCTCATCTAGTTCTATATTTTTATTTTTTTTGGAAACTGCTTGGAGTTTTCATACTGAGCTGTCCTATCAGGACCCTTGACCCTCTGGCACAGGGACAGCGCTGTCCAGACAATCGCATGCACTCTCCCAAGGAAAACAAACTCCAGCAATGCACAACAAACTGTGCAGACTGACTCCAGAGGCTCTGTACTATACAGACTTGCTCTGGAGTCTGTGGAAGGAGGATCTATGCATATAAAACAGCTTTTTTACACAATGCAGAGTATTAACACCTTAGGTTCCAAAGGGAGTATAACAAGCATGCTTTACTGCATATACAGATTGATTTTACTGTTGTGGGTTTATTAACACTTTAGTTTGCTGCTTTTAGAGGTTTTATAGTAAAGATCTAGATAGTGTGGTTTTATACTTTGAGCAAATTGATGTACATAGCTTCCCAAATTGATACATGTTTTATTTTTTTAGTTTATCCAAGAAAGAAGCAGACTATAATGCCCTTCAAGCAAAGTTCCGTGATCATGAGGCCCTCCTTCACACTACTGATGCTGCCCTTGGCTCAGCACGAAGTGAGAAGAAGTCACTGGAGCTGGAAGTGGAAGGTCTTAGAGCAGAGATTGGACAGGTAAGCACTGTTGCGTGTAGATGTTCTACCTAATGGCTTTTTTCACTGCACCTTAACAGGTGGGAGAAAACTTGAGTTTTTAATCATTCAAATTGTTTTCTTCCCAGTTTGAATCTGCTCTGGCAAACTTAAAGGCACAACTAGGAGAAGAGACACTGCAGAAAGTGGATTTCGAAAACCGTTGCCAATCTCTGATGGAGGAGCTTGAGTTCCGTAAAAACATCTTTGAGGAGGTAAGTACTGATGCTTGCAATAGTAGTCCACACCCCCATTTCACCAGGATATAGGAAGAACGGTCTGCAGAAGATTTAATCTTGATGCATATGAATTAAAGCTGAGTTCCACCCAAAAATCTAACTTCCATTTTAAGTGATGGTGACCCCCGACATTTAGCGTGTGTGGTGTGTCTGCATCCAGCTCCCACTTCCTCCCGTTGCAGCGCAGGAAGTACACCTTCTTCACCCCCCCCCCCCCCCCCCCCCCGCTGCAATCTTCGGGGACACTTCACAAGTCCCGGAAGAATTCCTGGCCATTCGCAGTGCGTGCCCAGTTACAATGCCAGCACTGCAGAGAGGCGCTTGATTTTGTTCGCCTCGCTGGACCGTGGGACAGGTGAGTGTCTGTCTGATTATCAGCTATGATTAAGCACTGAATCGCAGTGCGAAACGTCAGTTCATACTTGCTGTTTTTTTGCTGTGGCATGTTTGTGCTTTTGTTTTAAATAAAAACCTTTTTTGGAGTGCAGCTGTCCAAGCGTTTTCCTCTGTTTGTTTGCACTGATTATTGGTAGCTGACTTTTTTAAATGGGTTGATCTCCGCTTTAATATAAAACTTCTGGAGCTGAAACCTTCAAAGCCCATTCACAGGGGCGACTCAGCCACCTGAGTAGTCGCGCTCTGCTCTGTACAATGGAACCGTTCTAATAGGAGCGACACAAGACGCTCCAACTTGGAAAAAGGTTCCTGTACTACGTTGGGGCGACTTGCATTGACTTCAATACAAAAGTCATTTTGCAAGTCGCCTCTGAAGTCATGTGGAGATCGCCTTGCAGAGTCGCGCGGCAAGTCGTGCCGTCCCTGTGTGAACCGGGTCTTAATAAATATAAAAAAAAATATGTAGGGAGAGCATTGAGGGAGGATGGGGTGTTCTCTCCCCCCTCCCCCCCCCCCCCCCCCCCAACTTGAGGACCTTTGTGTAAACTCAAATGTCATTGGGCTCTTGCAATGTATTGTTATAATGTGCAAACCATACAGAAGTCTACTCGTGCACATTTTAGTTTAACACAAACTCACATGGTAACTAATATTTAGCAAAAATTTTAGTTCTGTTTAACAGACTTGTCATTTAACATTATCCCTAATTGACACAAACGCCTTTTTACTTGTAAACTACCATACTTTGGGCGAGCATACTACTCTCTAAGTGGGTAGTGTGGCTTAGTACTTGAGGGACGGCATCACATCTATGTGACTCTGATGTCAAGAGATTGCTTTTAAAAAATGGAGTAAAAGCTAGCAGCAGACCTTAGTCCCCTGACCAGCCTTTCATATCGCTGAGCTCTCTGCTGCATAATGCAGAACTGTTTAATTTGCAGACTGCAGCTGGCAATTTATGAATTAACTGTAAAATGCAAACTGCAGTGTATAGCGAAGAGTAAATCAGCTTTCCAATATAAAATTGTGCTACAATGCTGGCCAAACTGTGTGGTTTGCATGAGGGTTTTTTTTTGTTTGTCTCCCCCCATCCCCCCCCCCCAATATATTGGATAAAGAGCCTCATGTATTGCTATAAGTTATTGCTGAAGAATAAGCCTATAAATGAAATGCATGTCTCTGGTGCTGCATTAACTTTTTTTTGGCCTATCTTTACAGGAAATCAAGGAGACAAGAAAACGGCAGGAGACACGCTTGGTTGAAGTGGATTCTGGTCGGGTTATTGACTATGAGCACAGACTTGCTCAAGCTCTTGGTGAAATGAGAGCACAGCATGAAGAACAAGTCAAAATTTATAAAGAGGAGCTTGAGCATACCTATCAAGCTAAGGTAGGACTTTTCACACTTCAAAGATTAGGTTCTTGTGAACACTGATTTGGTTTGTTTTGCAAAGAACACCCCCCCCCCCCCCCATGTTTTAATGGCCCACACACAAGCATTACAGAAAACATTCAATATCAGGAAGATTTACTAAACCTTGTTTTGAGTTGTACTTTGAGCATTGACATTATTTTATCTTTTCTCTAAAACTTACTTAAATTGAAAATCTCATGCTTTCATAATAAACAGTGTGGGTAAAACTTATGTTGACACACTTTTGACTTCATATTTTTTTTCCCTGTTTAACAACTTATTACTTCTCTACCACCCCATCTGCTGTGTATGACAGCATTAATCGTATTTCCTTAGGAAATACTCTTTTCCTGTTTGGTAGCGTCGGTGAGTAGATGTCCGTATTTGGTGTACTTCCTCATTGCATGAATTTTCTTTCAGCTGGAGAATGCTAGACTGTCTTCTGAGATGAATAGCTCTGCAGTCAACAGCACACGTGAGGAGATCATGGAGAGTCGTCTACGTATTGATAGTCTCACAAGCCAGCTGTCAGACTTGCAGAAAGAGGTATGTGGTAGGGGGACACGCTGTATACTAAAACAATAACTTGTTTAACCACTTCAGGCCCAGCCCATTTCTGACACTTCGCTCCTACATGTAAAAATCATAACTTTTTTGCTAGAAAATACATAGAACCCCCAAACACTATATATATATATATATATATATATTATATATATATATATATATATATATATATATAATATATATATATATATATATATATATTATTTATATTTTTTTAGCAAAGACCCTAGAGCAGGGGTCTCAAACTGGCGGCCCTCCAGCTATTGCGAAACTACAAGTCCCATGAGGCATTTCAAGGCTGACAGTTACAAGCATAACTCCCACAGGCAGAGGCATGATGGGACTTGTAGTTTCACAACAGCTGGAGGGCCGTCAGTTTGAGACCTCTGCCCTAGACAATACAATGGCGGTCATTGCAACTTTTTATCTCGCACGGTATTTGCGCAGCGATTTAACGCTTTTTTTTTTAAAAAAAAATTTTTTGGGGGGGAAGAAGTTTCATGCCTTTTAAAAAAACAAAATGGTAAAGTTGGCCCAATTTTTATTTTTTTTGCATAATGTGAAAGATGAAGTTATGCCGAGTTACTAGATACCTAACATGTCACACTTCAAAATTGCACACGCTTGTGGAATGGCACCAAACTTCGGTACTTAAAAA
This sequence comes from Rana muscosa, assembly GCA_029206835.1. Lineage (NCBI taxonomy): Eukaryota > Metazoa > Chordata > Amphibia > Anura > Ranidae > Rana > Rana muscosa. The sequence continues at coordinate 995,237,220 of CM055116.1, forward strand.
TCACTATAGGCGATGCTTTCAATTTTTTTTACTGGTTACATGTTTTGCGGTTAGAGGAGGTCTAGTGCTAGAATTATTGCTCTCGCTCTAATGTTCGCGGCGACACCTCACATGTGTGGTCTGAACACCGTTTTTTATGTGGGCGCGACTGGCGTATGCGTTTCGCTTCTGCGTGCGAGCACACGGGGGACAGGGGCACTTTAAAAAAATAATTTTTTTCTTATTTCAAGGAGTGTAACATCCCTTGTAATTTGACATGACAGGACCTCCTTTACAGTGAGATATGGGGTCAATAAGACCCCACATCTCACCACTAGATTTAGAAGCCTAAAATAAAACATCAACCACTTCCCAGCCAACGTTTTTTTGAAGAGGCCGGGTGTGACATAACATCGCGCCCGGCCTCAGACCATCTTGTCCACTGGAAATCTCTATGATGGGCATCTGGGGCCGGCGGATCCCTTCTCCTCTCGCCGATCGCAAAGGAGTCGGTAGAAGCACCGGAGGGCGGAACGTCCCCTTTTCGCCGTCTGTAAGAACGATCAAGCGACGAACAGCCGCTATGATCGTTCTTATGGTGTAGGGACTCGCCAGCTGAAAATGCCGCTATCTGAATGATGCCTGTAGCTGCAGGCATCATTCAGATATAGCCCCACAAATCCCAGGACGTCATATGATGGCCTCTGGGCGCCAAGTGGTTAAGATCAGCTTGTGGGGTGTTTCCCCCCCCCCCCCCCTCTCTCTCTTTACTAGATATGCATGTTTAGAAATGTAATTTAAGTGATTAAATTTGCAGTCTAGAGCATGTATGATCGTATGCAAGAGCTGGAAGAGCTGCTGGCTAAAGAGAGGGATTCTTGTCGTCGGATGCTGGCAGAGAGAGAGCGAGAGATGGCTGAAATGAGAGATCAAATGCAGCACCAGCTTTTGGAGTATGAACAACTTCTAGATGTGAAGTTGGCTTTGGATATGGAGATCAGTGCCTATAGAAAGCTGCTGGAGGGTGAAGAGGAAAGGTAAGCCACTTGCTGCTCAAATTAAGCCTCGTCAATCGCAAGCGGTCATTGCATCTCTGACTAAGCTTTCATGGTTTTGATAACTTTGGTTTTTGCCTTTAGCTGTAATCTTGCGTGTTTTTTTGTTTTTTTTTCCGATAAACAGACTACAACTTTCTCCAAGTCCATCCTCCCGTGTGACTGTTTCCCGCGCATCTTCGAGCCGTGCTGTACGAACTACTAGAGGAAAGAGGAAGAGGGTTGACGTGGAGGAATCTGAAGCCAGCAGCAGTGTCAGCATTGCGCACACTGCCTCTGCAACTGGGAATGTGTCCATAGAAGAGTTGGATGTGGATGGAAAATTTATCAAGCTGAAAAATAATGCAGATGAAGTTATGTCGCTTACTATTTATTTTATTTAGGCTGCTTTTTTAAGATCTCCTATAAAAATATATACAAATTTTACAAATCTTTGTATTCCTTTGTAGGATCAACCATTGGGAGGCTGGGAAATGACTAGAATAATTAGAGATACCTCTGTGAATTACAAGTTTACCTCAAGATAGTGCTTAAATCAGGCCAGACTGTTACAGTAAGTTTCTAAGGCCTTTTGGCTAACTTTCAGGTATTAAAACATGTCCAGCTTTTAACGAGCACTTTTGTACTGAGTGGAGAGCTGTTTTGTAAAATGCCACCTATCTAGCAGTGACAGCTTGCATTTTTATAGGTAGAACAGTAATGCTTTTTAGAGTACAGCCATGATAAAAGTATGCAGAACCATGCTAACAATGTTAGTGTGTAACACGGGTCCTTTCTGCATCTTTGGTGTATAAATCTGCTTCTCTTGTTTAAAAATGTTTGATACTAAAGTGTGTGTGTGTCCGGCCCTGACACTCCCACCCCCAGGAGTGCCCTCATAGCAAGCCACTTCCTTTGGAATCGCCTCACCTGAGTCTGGGCTTCATCTTGAGCAGCGTTCTGTGTCCATTCACAGTGTAGCTTGGCCCCGCCCCCACTCCTCCTCGCTCGCGGTGATGCTGCTCAGTGTTGGATTGAGGTTGGGTTCACATGAGACCTGACTTTAGAAGCACCTAAAAATTGGTTGGAGTTACCGCGATTGTGTGTGTCCCCGCTCCCCCTCCCCTTCTCGTGTAAACTTGTGGAAAGCAGCAGTTCATTAACTACACCCTCTGATTTAGAGAATGATCTTGCTAGAAGTCAGGTATAGTGTAACGGTAAGCAATGGGGTGATGGCTTTCCACATTGTGGGTTATTTTTGTAGGAGTATTTACAGTCCTGGCATTCTAGGGTCTCCAATGTAGTGGGTAGGCAGATTGGATGCATAATTTATGGCTCTTGAAAGCCTGAGGGAGCTCCTTGTACAGTATTTTGGGCCCAACTATATGGCTCTGGTCTTATGTTTTATTCTCCTTGCTAGGGAGGAGCAGCACAATGTGTTTTGGGGTGTAGTTCTAATAACCCTCCCCTCAAAATATCAGTTATACTAAAGTCTGGTTTTGTGTGTGTTTAAAAAAAAATTATTTTTTTTATACTTTTCTGCTCTGCGTAATTTTGCACAGAGCAGCCCTGATCCTTCTCTTGGGTCCCTTGCCAGGGCTTCTGCCCAGTGCCCCCACAGCAAGCAGTTTGCTATGGGAGCACCCGAGCCATTGCTCTGTCCATTTAGGCACAGAGCTGTGACTTGGCCCTGCACCCCTCATTGGCTCACTGACTTTGACAGTAGTAGGAGCCAATGGTGCCCACTGCTGTCAGCCAATGAGGGAAGAGTCCCTATACAAACCGAGACTCTCTCATGCAACATCGGTGGCTCAAGAGGGTCACTGCACACCGAGAGTGTGGGGGTTTGTTTGGGGGGGGGGGGGTTGTTAAATGCATAGAATGCATTAAGATTTTAAAAACCTTCTTTTTTAGAACCACTTAAACTTCATGAATTGAATGAGGCAAACAGGTTGGTACATGGGTAGTTAAAAGTGTAAGTTCACCTTTACAAGAAAAATCTGTGGGGGTGAAATTGCAAAGGTGCGCCCCCTCCTGACAAGGACGTTTTGGACATTCAGCTCAGGGGATTTATAATGTCTCCTGGCGTGGATATACCGGGGCTTGGAACTAAAGATTGCTGTGGGACTGGTAAGGAGGGGCTCCTGTGTAAGTTCACCTTACTGATTTTTCTGTAACGGTGAACTTTTCTTTTAAAGTAATCCAGTAGGTCTGTCTGATTTTGAAAAGTGCTTTGGGGAAAAAAGGCATAAGTTTGACTTTTTGCACTCATGACTATGGGGAAGGGACAGTGACAATCCGGATTTGTAAGCCGATGCATGTTGTGGGATTTGTTGGCATTCATAAAATTAACATTTTATTAATCATTTTAATGTAGATTTGGGCTGCTAATGCTGGTGTTCCTGCAAGTCCCCCAACTGACCTCATCTGAAGAACCAGAACTCTTGGGGGACTGGTGAAGATGTGAAGGTGTGTTGAGAAATTCTCAGGGAGAGGTATGTGTCATAGTCAGAATGCCTGTTAACTATATTATATCTAGGCACTGGAAGAGTTGGCTATGCTAGAATGTATTGTTAGCAATTTGTTACGACTTCTACTATATTTGTTTTCTTAGGAAGCCGCTCAGCGATCCACTGTCTTTACAACCACTGTACCTGAGGAAGAGGTAGATGAAGAACCAGAAGAAGCACAGGAAATTATTTTTGTGGAGGAGACAAGGCAGCGTCGGCAGGTAGGTGCAACTGCAATTAGTTTTGCGTATGTACAGTGGGGAAAATAATTGTCCCTCTGCAGTTTTTTGCAAGTTTGCCCACTTCAAAAGAAACGAATGGTCCTATAATTTTTAATGGTGTAGTTTTAAATGATAGAGACAGAATATCAACCAAAAATCCAGCAAAGTCAGGACTACCTTTTTTAGCAGAGAAACGACCCACAAAGCATAATTTTTCCACTCTGCTTGACTGTGGGGATGGTGTTCTTGGGGACATAGTCAGCATTTTTTTTTCAAACACAGCCAGTTAAGTTAATGCCAAAAGCTCAATTTTTGATCTCATCTGACCACCGCACTTTCCCCCAATCCTTATCTGAATCATTTAGATGTTCATTGGTAAACTTCAGGCGGGTCTGTACATGTGCCTCCTTGAAGTGGTTGTATACCCTTGTGAAAAAAACCTGCAAGACAAAGGCATAATGAGCTAGTATGCATAGCATACTAGCTCATTATGAGTTTACTTGCCTTAGATCGAAGGCCCCCGCAGCGGTCCTTGATACCCCGGCAACCTCTCTCCCGGGGGTTACTTCCAGTTATCGCGGCTCCGGCACTGATTGGCCGGAGCTGCGATGACGTCACTCCCACGCATGCGTGCAGGAGCCGCCGGTAACGGCACACTGACTGAAGCAACGGCACATACGTCTCCTTCTCACTAAGCTTCTTATTGATGGTCTTGTAGCCCATTCCCAGCCTTGTGCAGGTCAAAAATTTGTTACTGATGTCGTTTTGACGGCTCTTGGTCTTTCCCATGATCATGAGGTTTAAATGGAAGAGATTCTGTGGACAGTGTCTTTATGTGAATAAAAAAAGTTGACATTAGGAGCACATTAAATTGACAGGCCTAATCTGTGTACTATATGAGCACATGCTATAGCCAGTCTGTGGGAGCCAGAATTGTTGGTTAGGTATCAAATACTTCTTTTTTTTTTTTTTTCCTAATTCCAAAGAGGAGCAGTTTAACACTCCAACTTTTGCTTGGCTGAATGATATAAGGGTAATGTTTAAGCCCCTTTCACACTGAGGCGTTGCTTTTACCGCATTTTTTTTTTACAGCGTTAGCGCTATTTTTTAACGCTAATGCGTTTTTACCGCGGTTCTCATTCATTTCAATGGGGATAGGCGTTTTACAGCCGCTATTTTATGCGCTCCAAAAAAGCTATTTGCAGGATGTTTTCCAACGCACAGCCAGCACAACGCCTCAGTGTGAAAGCCCTCAGGGCTTTCACATTGAGAATGCTGGGGCAGGATT